>JAGFNQ010006678.1:0-45798 GCA_024364735.1 Boesenbergia rotunda
TTTGTTACAAACTTGATGTACAAACTTGTTTTGGAACTTTTTGGTTGAGATAGACCTTAACTTGGGACTATGAATTAGCCAACTTAATCCAATCTTGGTGAATTATCAATAGGATTGAGAATTAGGTCTATGGTTAAGACATACTTGGAACATACTGATACAAACCTGATCATACTTGGAACATACTGATACAAACATGATCATTCTAAGAATATACTTGGAACATACTTGATCATCCATTGTTTTTGGTACAAACCTGATACTCAGTTGATACAAACCTATTTTTGAATTTTTTAAATCCATAAGGACTCTTGATTCTTGATGAGGAATAGATTTTGGTTAAGAATATTCATATCGTGTTTCAAAATTTTTTCTGAAATATCAATGTAGTCTACACCCTTGTTGTGAAATGAGTTTTGGTTAACGAAACAAACTTGTTCCTGGAACATATCAATTGTTAATGCAGTCTAACCTGGAACGTATCAGAGTTTTAGAAATTTTTTTAAAATCTGATCGGTCCATAGACTAATCAGAAATATTTTTGTATCGAACATCAATAAACCTGATCAGTCAAGGAGATTGATCAGGACTATGTGTCTGATGCAACTGCATTACTTATTGCCATATGATGCATATACGTTGTTGTCATGATACATTTATGGTATATGCCTTTCATATACAATTCAAAAATTATTCTTCGTTTTTATTTTAGTTTTGGGGAGAGACCCTTGTTGAAGGGGGAAATTTTTTTACTTAATAACCAGTCTACACCCTTTTCGGTGTTTGACAAAGGGGGAGAGGATGGTTAGTTAAGTTTAGGTTTTATTACGAACTTAACTATTGTAGGGGGAGGATTCTGATTCCCTTGCAATAATGAACTTGACTTCTAATACATAAACTTAAATCGTATTGTCAAACAACAAAAGGGGGGAGATTGTTGATGCAGTCTGACTTGATTGTTGTTTTGGTGATGACACCGATTTAAGTTTAGTTGAGTGAGATTAGATAGTTAAGTTCGAATTAAGTCCTGGTCGTGGACTGGGCCAAAGTCCTGGTGAGTGAAGCTGGGCAAAAGTCCTGGTGAGTGAAGCTGGGCACGAAGTCCTAGTGAGTGATGCTAGGTGAAGGAAATCCTGGTGAGTGAAGCCGGGTCCTAGCAAGGGAAGCTAGGTGAAGGAAATCCTAGTGAGTGAAGCTAGGTGAAGGAAATCCTGGTGAGTGAAGTCGGGTCCTAGCAAAGGAAGCTAGGTGAAGGAAATCCTAGTGAGTGAAGCTAGGTGAAGGAAATCCTGGTGAGTGAAGCCGGGTCCTAGCAAGGGAAGCTAGGTGAAGGAAATCCTAGAGAGTGAAGCTAGGTAAAGTAAATCCTGGTGAGTGAAGCTGGGTCCTAATGAGTGAAGCTAGGTTGAACTAAGTCCCGGTGAGTGAAGCTGGGCATGAAGTCTTGGTCCGGAGGACTGAGCATTAAGTGTACTGGTCAAAGAGGGCTAGGTAGCTCGTTCTTCGGGACCAGACTGAGTTAGAGAAGGCAAGGGAGCCTGTTCTCTAGACTCAGGGTCGAAAAGAGTGGCTGGATCGGTCTGGAGTCCGATCAGGGAGTTGGCATAAACTCCCTTGATTCTAGATCGATCACAGAACTGATTCAGGATGTCTGATCGGTCTGTTGACCGATCCAGAAAGTTTCTGAGGAAACAGAAGATTTTCTGAACGGTCAGGTGACCGATCAGAAACATTCTGTATGATTCACAGAGAACTCTGATAGGTCAAAGCGACCGATCAGGGCCATCTTGACCGATCAGGATGGCTCCTGATCAGTCAAGAAGTGACCTGATCGGTCACTTTGACCGATCAGGCCCAAACCTGATCGGTCAAGTGACCGATCAGGTGGTTGTGGTTTGAAATCTCAGGTGGTTGTGGCTTGATATCCCAACAAGCTAGGGGATCGATCTAGTGACCGATCCCTGGTTTCTGATCGGTCAGTGAGACCGATCAGAACTTCACTGGATCGATCAGAATGAAGTCTGATCGGTCAGGAGGGAATCTGATCGGTCAGGGTGACCGATCAGTGCCTCCGAACTTTAATTCAAAATATTGTCAGATCTCTGATTTCCATCTGATCTGTTTTGATTTGCTTCGTTAATAAACCTGTGAGTGTTCAGATGATATTGAGACGATATAGAGCCAAGAAGGAGGGTCAATGGTGACTTTCGTTGCGGCTATTTTGTTTGGTATCTGTTTGCAGGTTTCAACGGCTTCTGTCATCTGGCGACTGATCTGAAGCTTCAGTTGAAGAGGACTTTAGTGAACTGAGAGCTCAGAGGAGGTCAGTGGGTTAGTGGGCGACGACACCGTAGATCAGTGGGTGACGAAGCCTGTTGATGTGCAGAAGGAAGACATAAGAAGAAGATGGCGAAGCAGAGACAACAACGAGAACAAAGAAGGGTCTTGTGTTAAGTTGTTGAGTGTTCTCTGTATATTCTTCTTGCTTGAGCATTTCTTCTACATCAGTTGTGCTTCCTTCTCGTAGTTTCCAGTGCTTAACTGGTTATTCTTCTGAAACTATCTGTGGAGAGGTTACTCCATCGAGAAGGAGAATTTCTTAGGTGGATTCACTCCGGGGCTTCATCTGCCGACGATCAAGGGATCACCCACCTCATGGGTACGCCAAGGAGTAGGGGCAAGTTATCCCCGAACCTTGTAAATCTCCTGTGTTAGCGTTTGGTTTGTTTTCTTTCTGTTCTGTTTTTCCGCTGGTAACTTGAGTGCAGATAGAATAAGAAGCCAAAGATCAAAAGCCAGAGTTTTTAGTGGGTGACTATTCACACCCCCCTCTAGTCATCCCAGATCCAACAAAGGGCTCACGTATAGGATTGCAACATAAAATTTCCATATATATATATATATATATATATATATATATATATATATATATATATATATATATATATATATATATATATATATATATATATATATATATATGAAAAGAAAGATGATATATTGGACATCATCCATAAACACCAAGTGTTAATTTTTTAAAAAAAAATTACTTCCTTCAACCTAAATAGTATATCATAAATCTTAAATCCTAAAAAAAAATTAACACTGTACTAACGTAGCTAGGATTTTGACCAAGAGAGGCAATTTTTGAAAATTCTAAATATTACAGTAGATCAATTTTCATCGTCTAAATACTTAAATTTCGAATTTAAAAAGCTGAAAATGAACTTAAATCCAAAAATTGTGATTTAGCTCTTGGTTCTAATTAAAATAACGATCCGTCGATCCCTAAAACCTATCTCTAACACAAAGTCAAAGAATCATTTGTGATCTCTCTCCCTCATAATATTTGCATTCTTATATAGGAGACATTCATTTCAATCTAAATAATTATTCTAACTAGAAACCTAATAAAATAAAGTTTATACTTTACAACTCTCCTTCAATTAATGAAACATGAAAGAAAAAAGAAATAACTTCTCTTGGAAGACCGTTGCTATTGAGAAAAATAGAGAAGAGAAGATAGAGAGGAAGAAGCAAAAAAGGAGAGCCTTTACCTTCTTTGTTAGCAACTTTGACTAGTTTCAGTGAGCTTCGGAACAATACAAAGAGAGCAAAGCAAGACAAAATAGAGTTATTCTTGTGGTATCAACAAAACCCACAAAAATATGAGAAGAGGAAGAAGATGCGAGGGCTAAGGGCTGCTCTTGTTGATAGAAGAGGGTAGCAGTTGATACTGCGTTTCTTGCTGGTAGGAGAAGAGAAAGGAGAAGAAAATATAGCTCTTGTACATGAGAAGAGGAGAGGAAAAAAATTATAGATTTACTACCATTAGACAAGAAAATGAGAAGGAGAAGAAGAAAATGGGAAGAATAGAAAGAGAAAAATAAAAGAGAGGGATGGGCGAAGGGGTGACATATGGCATGACAGATCTACAATGTGTGTAGGGAGAAAAGGGAGAGAAATAATTGAAATTCAAGGTTTCCTCAAAAATATCCTAATTCATTTTAAATCAATCAAACTCTTAATTTTAAACTTGAAACTTGGTTAGGTTATCACTTGACCAAATCAATCCCGGTTTGAACCAACATAATCCTTACCTGTCCTGACCTACCTGTTGGATTTAGTTCAAACTCGATTCAATTTTAATTTATCATCATCACTTAGTGTCAACGATTTAATTCATCCATTTATTATTATATATTTTATTTTTAAAATTAAATACTTAATATTTTAAGTTGCAATATTTTCTCATAAAATGATACTAATTGATAGCTTAGGTAGTGGATTTTCTAAATATGTGATCAATTTCAATTTCCGGCAATGAAGAGTGGTGAATCGACCAATCAAAGAGACGGTGAGGGCCTCCAAATATATAGTATTATTTTTTAAAAAAAATCTCAGAAGGGGCATTCAAATCCCCTCAACCTCATGTGGTTATGCCACTAACACCAAGTGTTCACGGATAAGTGTGCAACATAACATTTCCGATATAGAGGTTGGATACCCTACTCACCTTATGGTGTACACCATGTGTGCACCATGTGTAATTTTTTTTCTATTTTTTTACTTTTATTTAACTTAAATACTAAACTATAAACCTTAAACCCTAAGTTCTAAAAAAATAAAGAAAAGGTATACCACTTAGTGTTCACAATGTGTGCATTATAAAGTAAGATAACGTTTATTGATGTGTGTGTGTGTTGTGTGTGTGTGTGTGTGTGAAGAAAAGGTATACCACTTAGTGTTGACAATGTGTGCATTATAAAGTAAGATAACGTTTATTGATGTGTGTGTGTGTTACCCTACTTATCCAATGATGCATATATATATTTAGCATAAGGTTTAGAGATTAGTGTTTTGAATTTAGATTATAGTATTTAAGCTAATGAAAATTTTAAAAAAAAACCAAAAAAAAGACTTAGAGGTAAGTAGGGTTATAGTATTTCGGTTATATGTACACAAAAGTGATATCCTAGGTGCTTGTCCTTGCATGACGCTCATGAGTGACTGAGAGTGCGGGTCACCCTAAAATGAACTACTTCTGGCTCAATTTCGGTTGTCTGATCAATTTTGGGTGCCCGAATCACTTCCGGGAGCCCTGTGCTCATAGTAACCAATGAGAGTCGTGCACGTACAGGCACCTAGGATGTCTATATATATATACTCTTGTTATGTTGTACATCACACAGTGCATAATTATGTAGGATTGTATGGTGCACAACATTTTTTTAATTTTATTTTTTTGGACTTGAGGTTTAGTCCTTTAGAGTTTAGGGGTTGAGTTATAGTATTAAGTAAAAAAAATTCAAAACAAAAAAAAGTTTGAGGAGCGCACAGAGTGTGCGGTGTAAGGTGAGCGTCAATAACATTCCCCTCTCTCTCTCTCTCTCTCTCTCTCCCTCTCTCCCTCTATATATATACATATATAGTCTCTATATATATAGAGAGAGAGAGAGTTGTTACCCTACTTACCTTATGATGCTCATTTTGTGAGCACCAAGTGTAATTTTTTTTGGGAGGAGGGGGTTAGTTTCTTTAGCTTAAATATTATATTATAACTCAAACCATAAACCATAAATACTAAATTCTAATCCTAAATTAAAGGAAAAAAATATACTTAGTGCTCACAAGATGAGCACTATTAGATAAATAGGATAATATTCTTTTATATATAGAAAGAGAGTTGCTATGCTGCGCACAACTCTCGTGTATGACTCATTTGCGCGACTGAAGGGGCAGTTGATGTTGCAATAGTGGTGGCCCCCCATTGCACCCCCTCAGTCTCGCTCTGCACACCCATCGTGGGCTACTCTCAAAAGGCGAGGTGTCCGAATCACTTTTAGGCGACTCGATCATTTGCCTTGTGAGGGGCACTCGTGGTGAATATGCATAGTGGGTGTACAAAATAAATTATATATATATATATAGAGAGAGAGAGAGAAAGAGTTATTATGCTACACACAACCCTGTGTGTGGCACACTGTCCGACTGAGGGGGTGGTTGACGTGGCAATAGGGGTAGCTCCCCACTGCTCCCCCCCCCCCGTCTCGTTGCGCGTAGCACACTAAGAGATTACAACATAAAAGTTTTGTATACATATATATATATAGCTGTAATACCCTATCACACCCAAAGGGCACCGTGGGCATACTCTCAAAAGGTGAGGCATCCAGATCAGTTGTAGGTGACCTGATCACTTGTCTTGTGAGGATCATCCATGGTGAATGTGCACTGTGGCTGTACAGAATAAATTTCATATATATAGAGAGAGAAAGAGAGAGATATGATATTCTGCCAACCTCCTATGAGCGATCATGGGCAACATCCGACGTGGGTGATTTCATACAGCCAAAACCTATTTTTTTTAAATCTCTTTCTCATCTATAACAACTTTTCTCTCTTTCATTTCTCATTTACATGCAACTTTTCTCTTTTTTCTCTAAAATTCTGTCTCCTACAATAATTAATTATCTCTACAACATTGTAACAACTACTATATAGTAGCTACTAGAAGGTATAATAGTTATTATGTAATAGCTACTCTATCACAGTAGCTATTAGAGTAATTATAGCAACTAGTAGCTGCTATAACAGTTATAGTTGCAACAACAACAGTAGCCGGTACACATATAGTAGGTACTGCACATATAGTAGCTGTTATAATTGTCTGTCATTGTAGCAACTATTAATGTACTACTTGTCATAGCTATTGTTGTTAGTAATATGAGAGAAGTGTCCTAAGGCAATCGCCTTATGATTGTAAACATTTATTTTAATAAATGAAAATTCACTAATTGAGTATACATATTTGTGTATTTGATTGGGATCTTAAACTCATTTACTGAAAGTCCGCAATACAATTCACAGCATGAGAGAATTTGTGATGGAATCACAACTAGTGATTATCTCTACATGTGCAATTGTGAAGTATTGAAAATATCCCTAGTCGATGAATTGATAAATACGGACACTATCAATTCTGTTGAGACTAGCATGGGTTATTCTCTGATCAGCTGATTCTCACTGGCTAGTGACATTGGGATGTCCGGAGATAAACATGAATGCTAGTTAAGGGAACTAGTTCATTGAAGTGACTGGCTGTGAAACTTCACATGGTTGTCTATATATAGACATGTCAGTGAAGTTCTTACTGCAGCTTAAGTGCGATATTCCTTTGACTTACGGTGTTCAAGTCATCTTGGTCATGGAGACTTATACTTTAACATCTTAAGCAAGCATCTCCAAGGAGGTGTGGACCCAGGATGGTTGGGTATAAGCCGAAGTGCCCGAAGATGTTTGAACAGCCTACAAAGGATTCACCACTCCTTGCGAGGAGATGTATACCCAAGGCCTATCGTCGGATTGTTACTCAAAGCCTCTGGCCAGAGCATGACATGTTTAGAGTATGAGTCTCTTAAAAACATGAGAGTAACTAGAATCCGTTGGACGAGAAAGACATTACTTGGGCTAGGTGTGACGTAGTCAGCCTAGTGGGGACTGACACACATAGACCGTGTCCTGAACCAAGTGGGTATAAGATGGTGAAGGGAATGAGGCACGACTCATTATAGCTGCTGAAGGGTTTCGGAATTATTTCTGAGGTCAACCGTTGATCTTTCGATTAATTGGGGGTCATGATGTACTACTAGGTGCCACTTATGATCGTTCTATAATTGGTTGATTATAGACGGCCAACATAAATCGAAAGCCTATTTAGTCACACGCACTACGAGTAATCCGAGGGATTTAAAACGAGTTGAAAATTAGATTTTCCGATCAAGAGAAATAAGTCGAATCTGAATTTATCAGAGGCACATGGGAAGCTTAAAATGGCTAAGTCTTTTGAAGGCTTATCGGGCGAATTAAATGAGTTTAATTCGCGAGAGATTTGGTTTGATGTGGCCGGCCAAAGAGGGTGCCCACCCTCTTTGGTTTGGCCGGCCACCACAAGGAGAGAAACCAATTAATTTGGTTTAAATTATAAAATAAATCAAGCGCGATTTGTTTTATAAAATTATGGATAAATAAATTAATTTATATAAAGAAATTTATATAAAAAAAATTGTAGAAATTTATTTTTTTTATGGAAATTAAAATGAACCATGAATTGGTTTAATTTTAATTTATAAAATCAATTATGAATTGATTTTTCCATGATAAGAAAATTTTATACAAATTTTATTCCATAATTAAAAGGAGAGATATATTTGTTTTATTATAAAGTTAGTTATAATAAAACTTGGTATAACGGAATAATTCATAAGAAAATTTATAAGATAAATTTCTTATGAAAATTTATTCCGTTAATTCCGTTAAAAGGGAGACTTGGCAATGGAGAGGCTACTATATAAAGGAACCAAAGGCAAGCCTTGAATTCCAATTAATCAAGAGATTAAGAAGCTCTCTCTCTCTCTTATTCTCTCTCTCTCTCTAGGGCCGGCGCCCCTTCTCTCTCTAGGGCTGGCACCCCTTCTCTCTCTAGGGACGGCGCCCTTTCTCCCTCTAGGGCCGGCGCCACCTTCCCTAGCCGTGAGCCACCACCAAGATGAAGCGGGTCGCGACTCCTTGCTTCCTTCGCGGAATCTTGATTCCGTTACTTGGTGGTTAGTTTCTATATTTCTTTCTTGATATTCTAGTTGTGTCTTTGGAGAATCTAGTAGTTCTCGTCGGCACAAAACTCATGGCTTTGCGAAGTCATCCCGAAGAGAACTCGGCGTGGACGCGAATAGAGGCGGAGCTTCCAAGTGACGCTACGGTTGGATCTCGTCCCTTACTTCGAGTTACGCGAGGTACTAAGTAAATTAGTTTACTTTTCGCAAAATTTTAATTTATGATTATGTCTCCACACCTTAAGGTTGCATGCTAGATACGTGGTTAAAATAATTTAAGAAATTATTTATGCTAAAACCTTCCGCTGCACGTAATTAAATTTTAAAATTATGAACCCGTATCCGTGTCAACATGCACCCGGTCCCAACAGTGGTATCAGAGCCGGTTAGTGTTCGACATAATCATATAATTGTTTTACGGAAAACTTTGTCATGATCTCAATTTTGAAAAATTTTCCAATTATGGAAACTTTCCAATTATGATAAATTTTAGATTTAGGAATTTCAATGTTTGGAAATCCTCATGAAATTCTGCAAACTTTTGAAATATCCTAGTTTCTGAAATTTTATGATAATTGTGAAAACTTCCCATCTTTGGAAACTTTCTAATTTTGGAAATTTTCTCTTTTGAAAATTTTCTAATTTTGGAAATATGTAAGTTTTCTTTGTACCAGAAACTTACAATTATTCTGAAAACCTATTATGAAATCTCGCAATTTTGGGCACTTTCTTTCAAGAAAGTCTAGACAAATTTATGGATCATTAATTGACAATTAAATTCGAATTGGTTTTTAATTATTAACAAAATTCTTTATTTTGGATTGAGCCTCGGGGAGCCGTCCAATTTAAAGTTAGTTGTTGTAATTTAATTTCCCATTTTGAATAAAAATTGTCATGTTTAATTTGGTTACGCCTCGGGGAGCGGACCAAATTGGATTTACGATAAATTTCTTTTCTTTGGGTATCTGAGCCTCGGGGAGCCACCCTTAAAAAACAATTTGTTGTAATTAATTAATCCATGAATAAAATATGTGATCAAATCTTGGAAATTTGATTTAAGAGGTGATGCTCTTACATATTGTTGTCTCCAAAATTAATTAGGAAAATTATTTCCTATAGAGTTTTCTTAAAAGAGATTTTCATGAAAATAATATGTGATTGAATTAAGGGAATATGTCTCTTAATTTAATAAGATTTGATTTAGAGAAATCAAAGTCTTAAACATATTATTTCCGAAATTGATTATGACAATTTAGGAAATTGTTTCCCAAAACAATTCCTTGAATAAAGTATGAAATTAGAATTAGGAAATCCGGTTCCTAATTTAATTAATGAGACTTGATAAATTAAGTCGCATACATACTTTATTAAGGAAATCGCTAGTCATGACATAATGTCATGAATGTGCTTAGAAAAGAAAGGATGAGACCCAAAACCCCTTACAAAATATTAGAGCCTACACCTTCCATTAATATGGTTAGAATCGGAGTTTTGTTTCTCGTTTGGGTTGATGGACACATCCATGCCCGGCTTGAACCTCAACATGTTCAAACCATGGAATTAGTTTATAAATAATATAGTTGGAGTCAGAGGTCAATCCTTAGTTTTGATTGTTGGACACATCCAAGCCTGACTAAACGGTTGAATGAGCTCCAACCATATTAAAACTATTTCTTGATTAATGGGTCAGCCTTAAGCTTGGAGCATCGATTTGTTGTGCCACGGCCAAGGTCGATGTAAAGAGAGGTGCAGTTGGATGCTATGTATAATGTTGCATACTTGTTAATGAGTTAACAACCCAATGATTTATGCAAACATTCAATTAGTTGATAGCATAAAGTGATAGTTACATATATGTGATATGTAATCGGTATAATTACCTACCTTCATAGCTAAGAATAACTTGATGGCCACAGCCATGGTTGTTCTTATCTATGGTTGGATATCAACCTATTTGGAGATGTTCCTACGATCTCCCGAATTGATTAAAAAAAGGTTATTCAATTTGAAAAATAAATAGGATTTTATTAATGTATGTTGATACATTCTTTGTCATCTTCTCACATAAGCTCAATTTGTATTTCTAGGTTAATCACTCGATCATGTCTTCTCTGAATTTGCGTTCCATTTTGGACACCAATAAACTAACTGGGCCAAACTTCATGGACTGGCTTCGAAACCTGAGGATAGTCCTCAAGGCAGAGAAGCTTGCTTATGTCATTGAAGATCAACTTCCCAACCGTCCTTCAGAGGGTGCAACTCCAGACCAGTTAGTGGCCTATCAGAAACATGTCACTTGTGGAAAAAAGGCTTTTAACACCAGTTATTTTTGACTTTTAACACCGGTTCCGAAACCGGTGTTGATCCAGCCGGCATTGTAAGTATAGACTTTTAACACCGGTTAACAAACCGGTGTAATATATAGATTTAGCACCGGTTAATAACCGTTGTTAAAAGTTCAATTATGAGGCGGGAAAGCCATTTTAGACACCGGTTATTTTAAATAACCGGCGTTCAAACATCATTTTTAACACCAGTTCTGGAAACAACCGGTGTTAAAACATCATTTTTAACACCGGTTCTGAAAACAACCAGTGTTAAAAATGATGTTTTAACACCGGTTCTAGAAACAACCGGTGTCAAAAGTCTTAATTTTTTATATAAATTTCATATTTATTTTTATTTATAATTTTTCTAGACATATAAAAGAACACAATAATATAATAGTTTATCCATAATCAATAACACACCATGAATTAAGTAAATGCAACATCCAATTAGTTTCAAAAACAAAACAATCCATGTATTTTACAACTATCCATTTTTCTTTCAACAAAAGTAAAATGTAAATCAAATAACACATTATACTCCTACTCGCTATGTGATTTTCCAAGCAAAGACAATGTAGAAGCTTGTCACACGAGTTTGCAAGTAAATGATCTAGTCCAAGATCAAATAGTGAGGAGTACGTTGCAGAACTTCGACCAGCTTAGCATTCCATCTCTTCTATGCGTCTTGCATATTTCCATACAGTACTTGAGTCAAGCTTGAATTTCTTTTCATGCTTTGGCGTGCAGTGGCTACCAGTCGATTGCGAAGCAACTGTGAGAAAATTCCAATGAAAAAATATCAAATAATGCTACGGAGAGAGAAGCAATATAATCAATCATTCATAATTTGGAGCTTACTTGGTGTTTGAGGGTGGCCAAACTTTTCGTGTGCATTGGAGATTGTGGGATGACACCATTTCGTGTCCATGAGAATCCATCCCCACAGATTGAGTTCTGGAGTACATCTGTCCACGAAGGAGATTCCAAGCATAATGGTTCATTTTGTTGCAATTTATGATCACCTGGAGGAAGATTGCAGATGTTCAATTTACCATCAAATGATTAAGAAAGCAAGAGCAAAGATGATTCACAGTGCGATATCAACATGGCCTTGCAACAACTTGTCCTGGCAAGCATATGAAAATAGTTTGCCAAAAAAAAAGAATATTATTGAAAATGACCTGTATGAATCTAGTATATTGAAAAAAAACAAAAATATATATATATATAGAACCATAGCTAAGTATGAAATATTAGTGCATCTGGTTGGTGATAAATGTCATCATCTCTGTCATTTGAGATTGTCGAGGGATCTTTCGAAGCCTCAAATGTAGAAAGGAAAGTAGCAGGGAATAAGGATGGGTTTTAGTATATATATTTTTATGTTGTTTGCTTGGAGAATGAAAATTTGTGTTTAAGCTTCTCTATTTACTAGGACTGTGGCTTTTGTATTTTCAAAGAAATTTTGGAGTATCATGGTCGGAATTCACACAAAAGTGTGATCAATATAGGATGCTTTGCAATGCAAGGTCTGCAGTGATTAGATTATAGGATGGTCCAAGTATAGGTAGTTTCCATATACTTATGTTTGAACTTTGAAGCATTTATATTACATGCTTCAATGAATTGTACACTATTGTTTTTGATATCTTACAATTTTTATGATTGCATACTATCTCATAATATATTAAAATGTGAGAAAATAATATCTTCTATATATTATATCAATATTTTAACCAAGATATAAAGGCAACACTGTCTTTAGCCAAGCTTCGAAAAAAAAAATCTGATTTTGGTACGTAGATAAATGCCAAGTTGGTAAGAATAAGACTATTACTAATCATATAAGCGAATGGAGATATCATGTTTATATAAAATGTAGGAATATAAATTGGGCACTGACCTTCTTGAAAATAACAGTGTAATGTTGTCATCTGTTCTAAGATGATGAAATCGATCATAGAAGTGTGGTTGGCAACAAAAACCTGTTAAATAATACACTCCAGATAAAAAGAGGCTGAAAACTACCATCTATAAGATCTACAAGGACATGATGAACCTGCTGCGGACGTTTGCTTGGACGTGGTCCATGGTATTTGATCACTCCTGTCCATGAAGCAACAAAAACACTCCACATCATTTCAACCAGTTTCCTCTGCAACAAATAGAAATTAGCACATACTGAATGGGAGCAGTATCTAAGTATAGAAAAGTTAATACAATTTAAAACATCAGTCAATAAGTGTTTGCAGCTGATACAACTGCTACTTAAATTGCATCCTTCTAAAGCATATGTATTGCAAGAAAAAGAGTAACTAGGAAAAGTGCCTTAGGTTCTGTACACATTTGAAATAGAATTTGTAGTTTGCTTCAAGAAATCTACAAACAGAAATCGAAACAGAAATCTACAAACAGAACTACAAACAGAATTTGTAGTTTGCTTCAGGAAATCTACAAACAGAACACTACAAACAAAATTTGTCACTTCCAGAAATCTACAAACAGAAATTCAATGACCTTTGAGAATTTATCAAGAAGAAATTTGGTTGCAACCTAGGGCTTCAGATCATGAGATGGTGGAAGAGGAAATTTCAATTACCTCACCTGGGTAGGCAGCGGGGCGATGGCTTTGGTGGTGAGGTGCGCGTGTGGCGAGGATGGTCGAGTAGGGTAGATGACCGTGCTAATGGGGAGGCGCGCGAGTAGGGCAGACCACGTTGGTGGGCAGACGGCGTGGTGGGGAGGAGCGCCGCGCGTGGGGAGGTGCTCGCGCAGCCCAGACCACGCTGGTGGAGGTGCACACGACCATGAAAAAAGAAGCTAGGCATTAAACTGATATATATGGTTTATGACTTGTCATATGAATTCCATGGCTCACGTATAGAAAGACTCACATGTACATCGTAATGCCGAGGAGGGATGGCTGGCTCAGCCGGCGTTGCGCAAGGATGGGCATCGTAATGCCGATCGCGTAGAGGAGAAGATTGTCGGCGACTTGCTTGCGCGAGGATGAGGGGGCGGCGCTCCAAGCTTGTTCGAATGCGACGAGAGGGGAAAGGGAAGATCGCAAGGAGAGGCGCCGACCTTCCGGCTGTCTTCGCGTGCGCGAAGGGGAAAGAAGGTGTCGGCGAGGATGTGTTCGGGTGGAGACGTTAGGGCACGGCAAAGGGACGGGTGAAGAGAGGTATTTATAAAAGTTTTATAATATATATATATATATTAAATTCTGAAATTTAAACTTTTCCTTAAATAATTCCAAATTAACATATCTTGTGCCCAATCTTCACCATAAATATTTTCAAAATTCCAGAAAATTATTCTAGAATTTTTCATATGATTATTTCTATTTCTAACTCTTATTTATGATATTTATATATATTACATATATATAAATTATTATTATTATTATATTGGTTTATTCATTTATTATTATTATTTTGAACCGTATTTTACAAAAAGTTTAGGTTAAAGAAATTAAATAATGTTGATTAATTTATAATGCTGACATGATTCATTTATAATGACATTTATAAAATGTGTCATGATAAAGGATCTAATCAAATATTTTATTTATAAAATTAATTTATTTTAATAAGTGTCATTATAAATAGTTTATAATGACATTTACTATTAAGTGTCATAAAGTAAATGTCATAATAGATCTTTTTTCTTGTAGTGTAAGAACAAGGCATGCGCGCGAAAAACATATGACCACGGTTATTTACAAAACCATAGTCAAATATATTTTTAACACCGGTTGTTAAAAGAACCGGTGTTAAAAGTATTTTAAAGTTCAAATAATTATAACATATGACCCCGGTTATTTATAAAACCGTAGTTAAATATATTTTTAACACCGGTTGTTAAAAGAACCGGTGTTAAAAGTATTTTAAAGTTCAAATAATTACAAAAATACCACCGCCTTTTTTTTTAACACCGGTTTTAATACAACCGGTGTTAAAAGCCGTTGTTAAAGGTCTTTTTTGTACTAGTGTGTGACCGATTCTGAACTTGCGAGTTGCATCATGCTAGCCTCTATGGTACCTGAGCTGCAAAAGCAGCATGAGCATATGGATGCTTATACCATCATCTTCCATCTTCATGAGTTGTTCGAAGAGCAGGCGAGATCCGAAATGTTCGAAGTCTCCAGACTCCTCTTCACCTCTAGGATGCAGGAAGGCACTTCTGCTTCACAGTTTGTGTTAAAGATGTTGGGGTACATTGAGCGACTGAACACACTCGGTTTTGCAATGGATCATGAACTAAGTATTGACTTAATTCTGCATTGTTTACCCAAAAGTTATTCACAATTTGTGATGAGCTATCGGATGAACAAGCTGGAGACTACCATTCCTGAGTTGCTCAACCTGCTGAAGACTGTAGAGCCTTCTGTAAAGCAGGATCAGAAGATAGTACTGTTAGTTGATTCCTCGAAGAAAGGTTCTAAGAGGAAGGCCAAAGAACAGAATAAGGGAAAGAAGAAAAAGGCCAAAAACACTGAAAAGAAACCAAAAGGCTCTTGCCATCACTGTGGCAAGGAGGGTCACTGGCGAAGAAACTGCAAGGTTTATCTTGAGTCCTTGAAGAAGAAGGCATTCGATGCCCCATCCTCTTCAGGTATCTTTGTTATTGAATGTCACTCTATTTCCTCAAATACCTGGGTACTTGATACTGGGTGTAGCTCACATATATGTAATGGCATACAGGGGCTAAGGAATAGAAGAAGACTCGTCAAGGGAGAAGCAAATTTGCAAGTTAGAAATGGAGCAAAGATTGCTGCTGTTGCCATCAGAACATATTTGCTAAAGCTCCCTACTGGACGTGTCTTAGAATTGGATAATTGTTATTTTGTTCCTTCGTTAATAAAGAACATTGTATCTATTTCATGTTTGAATGAAAAGGGTTATCATTTAACTTTTAGTAACAATTGTTGTTACATAACTTTAAATGGCGTTCTTTATGGGAATGGAATTTTGTGCAATGGTATCTACACGTTAGATTTATCCGGTGACGTTTTCAATATCGAAGTTAGCAACAAACGTGCTCGAATAGATAATCGAATAGACTCCTATACGTGGCATTGTCGTCTTGGCCATGTAAGTAAGAAACGCATGATCAAATTACACCGATGTGGAATTTTGGAATCATTTGAACCTAGTTCATTTGATACATGCGAATCATGCTTAAAAGGCAAGATGACCAAATTACCCTTTTCCGGAAAAGGTAATCCAGTGGGAGAATTGCTTGGTCTAATACATACTGATGTATGTGGACCAATGTCAACTCTTGCACAAGGAGGCTATAGCTACTTCATTACCTTTATCGATGATCACTCACGATTCGGGTATGTGTTCTTGATGAAACACAAGTCTGAAACTTTTGAGAAATTCAAAGAGTTCAGAAATGATGTAGAGAAACAGCTTGGCAAAAGTATTAAGATACTTCGATCCGATCGGGGTGGTGAAGCCAAGAGTTTCAATATTATCCCAATGGACTCCGCCGTATATACCACAGCATAATGGTGTATCTGAGAGGCACAACCGAACCTTGATGGACATGGTTAGGTCTATGATGAATCATGCAACTCTTCCAAAATCCTTTTGCGCTATGCACTTAAGACAGCTGTTTACTTGCTAAACAGAATCCCGACCAAGGTAGTCTCTACTACTCTATATGAGACATGGAATAGTAAGAAACCTCACTTAACTCAAAAGGTGAGGCATCCAGATCAGTTGTAGGTGACCTGATCACTTGTCTTGTGAGGATCATCCATGGTGAATGTGCACTGTGACTGTACAGAATAAATTTCATATATATATAGAGAGAGAGAGAGAAAGAGAGAGATATGATATTCTGCCAACCTCCTATGAGCGATCATGGGCAACATCCGACGTGGGTGATTTCATACGGCCAAAACCTATTTTTTTAAATCTCTTTCTCATCTATAACAACTTTTCTCTCTTTCATTTCTCATTTACATGCAACTTTTCTCTTTTTTCTCTAAAATTCTCTCTCCTACAATAATTAATTATCTCTACAACATTGTAACAACTACTATATAGTAGCTACTAGAAGGTATAATAGTTATTATGTAATAGCTACTCTATCACAGTAGCTATTAGAGTAATTATAGCAACTAGTAGCTGTTATAACAGTTATAGTTGCTACTACAACAGTAGCCGGTACACATATAGTAGGTACTGCACATATAGTAGCTGTTATAATTGTCTGTCATTGTAGCAACTATTAATGTACTACTTGTCATAACTATTGTTGTTAGTAATATGAGAGAAGTGTCCTAAGACAATAGCCTTATGATTGTAAACATTTATTTTAATAAATGAAAATTCACTATTTGTGTATACATGTTTGTGTATTTGATTGGGATCTTAAACTCATTTACTGAAAGTCCGCAATACAATTCACAGCATGAGAGAATTTGTGATGGAATCACAACTAGTGATTATCTCTACATGTGCAATTGTGAAGTATTGAAAATATCCCTAGTCGATGAATTGATAAATACGGACACTATCAATTCTGTTGAGACTAGCATGGGTTATTCTTTGATCAGCTGATTCTCACTGGCTGGTGACATTGGGATGTCCGGAGATAAACATGAATGCTAGTTAAGGGAACTAGTTCATTGAAGTGACTGGCTGTGAAACTTCACATGGTTGTCTATATATAGACATGTCAGTGAAGTTCTTACTGTAGCTTAAGTGCGATATTCCTTTAACTTGCGGTGTTCAAGTCATCTTGGTCATGGAGACTTATACTTTAACATCTTAAGCAAGCATCTCCAAGGAGGTGTGGACCCAGGATGGTTGGGTATAAGCCGAAGTGCCCGAAGATGTTTGAACAGCCTACAAAGGATTCACCACTCCTTGCGAGGAGATGTATACCCAAGGCCTATCGTCGGATTGTTACTCAAAGCCTCTGGCCAGAGCATGACATGTTTAGAGTATGAGTCTCTTAAAAACATGAGAGTAACTAGAATCCGTTCGACGAGAAAGACATTACTTGGGCTAGGTGTGACGTGTTGGTGCAGGAAGCACCAGATCGAACCTTGTTTTGATATTGGCAAAGGATTTAAAGTTAAGGGTTATTTGTTGTCTAACAATGCTGCTTGAGAGTGCAGGAAACAAAGTCCTAGCGAAGGGCTGCTAGGCACCTGACGATGGGCTGTCAGGAAACCAAGTCCTGGCGAAGGGTTGCTGGGCGAAAACCAAGTCCTAGCGAAGGGATGCTAGGCACCTGACGATGGGCTGTCAGGAACTCAAGACCTAGCGAAGGGCTGCTGGGCAAAAACCAAGTCCTGGCAAAGGGCTGCTGGGCGAAACTCAAGACCTGGCGAAGGGCTGCTGGGCAAAAACCAAGTCCTGGCGAAGGGCTGCTGGGCGAAACTCAAGACCTGGCGAAGGGCTGCCGGGCAAAAGTCCAACTGGAGGATCCGGTTGGCACCAGGTAAATTCTCCCGAGAGGAGTAGGTGAGGACGCGTTCCCCTTGAGGGAACATTAGGCGTCGGTTCGACCTAGGGCTCCATTTTGGAGACCAAAGTCAGAACCAAGACAGCTGAGGCTGTATAAATTAAATTAAATATTTGTTTTATTGTGTTTTGGACTAACCCTGGAAGCAGGACCGAAGGAACGTGTGTCTGCAGCTCAGAATGCCTCAAAGGAAAGAGGCAACTGCTGACCAGGGCGCCGGAGTGTCCCGGGCGCCCCCAAGGTGAACACAAAACACAAAGAAAGCAAATAAACCTCGACAGTACATTCTGAGGGCGCCCCCACTGTCCCGGGCGCCCCTATGGCAAACCAACTGAAGAGTTAAGCTGCTGCCGCGTCTGCACTGCGCACCCAGGGCGCCCCCGCTGTCCCGGGCGCCCCCAGCCACTCTTACGCAGGAGACTTCAACGCTGCGGATAAGAGTTGGCCGAGTCAACCAGGGCGCCCCCAGCGTCCAGGGCGCCCCCGTCAAGACCTTATCCCGAGGTTCAAGGGATAAATCGTTGACTGCGCCTTGTGTGGATCTGCTGCCACGTGGGGGGGGGGGGGGCGCCCCCGTCGACCAGGGCACCCCCAGGCACTATAAAAAGGGCCTCGACCCTCCTCTTCAGAACACTGCTTTCATTCAACGCATCCAAACGCTCTGACGACCGCGCTCTGCTCTGGAAACTTCCCGACTCAAGAACGAAGCACCGTCAACCTCCCACTGCACCGAAACTCGATCTACACTGGGAGTTGGTAAAACAAAGTGTATATTTCTATTTACAGTAATTTTGTAATCTCACTCTGTAATCGTTTTGCGCACTATAGAATTGCCCAAAGTAAACGGTCAACGACCGTGGGCCTTGGAGTAGGAGTCGACCCAGGCTCCGAACCAAGTAAAACCTTGGTGTTTGCGTTGTTTGTTTTTATTCCGCCGCGCACTTACTCTTTCTTTTAAATCCGAACATTTTCCGATATTCACCCCCCCTCTATCGGTCTTTCTCGATCCAACAAGTGGTATCAGAGCGGGGAAGTTCAAACCTGGTGCAACCACCAGTTTGAAATTTTTTTCGGATTTACAAAACTTTTAATATTATTTCTTTTCTTAATCAATACCACTCGATATTTTTCGCCTTTTATTTTAAAATAAAAAATATCTATAGGCGTAAAACAAAACTTTTACGCCTTTTTCACTTTTGAATTTTCATTTTTTTACCATAAGTTAGAATTTATAAAACGAATAATTTTTGAAAATTTATCATAAACTTTTTTTATTATTATTTTAATATTTTTCTCGAAATTCGTGCTACTTTAATTCGAGCAAATTTTTTTCCAACCATTAAATTCTTACTTTTTAGTATTAATCAGAATTGAGAAAATCAACATTTTTAAAAATTTGTCATAAATTATTTTTATTTTTTTATTATTATTCTACCTCGAAATTCATGCAATATTTATTTTGGGCTATTTTTCCCTTCTCCCGCACTACTAATCCAAGACCAAGTCTTGGTACATTTCTGTTATTTCTTTTGTGTGCAAGGATCATTTTTAATGGCCAATCAAGAATGGAATAGCATTCGTCCACCGCTTTTCTCTGGCGAAAATTTCAACTCCTGGAGAAGTCAAATGGAATCCCACCTGAAGGCTAATCTAGATCTATGGTCGATAATCCAAACGGGGTTCAGATTCCCCACGGAAGATGGAACATCGATCGCTTGGGACAAATTGGACGAACCAACTCTAAGAAAGATCGAGACAGATGCTAAGGCAACAGTAATCATACAATGCGGTCTAACCAACGAACAACTCAAGCTAGTCGGTTCATTTGGATGCGCTAAGGAGATGTGGGAAAAGCTAATCAATCTACACGAAGAGAGCCCCGATGTTGAGATCTTAGAAGCTCAAGAACAAGTAGCTGAGATAGACTCGACACCCGACGTCGAAATCAAACCAGAGTCAAACAACGAGTTTTCTGAGACAAAATCGGTAATTAATTTTGAATCATTTTTTGAATTAAGATTAAATAATCAAGCTGATATTGCAATGGTCGAGGAAGGTATAGTTTTTATTGCAGAAAAAACTCCAAGAGAATTGCAAAAGAGGCCTCAACCAATACCTGAGTCCAACTCAGACTCAGAATTTGACAACGAAGAAGGGGATGATCGGAAGCTGGCTCGGATGACTTGCGACCACTACAAGTTGCTAAAGACGGCAAGTATCAAGGGGGAGATTCCCAACCGGGAATCAAAAGGTAAATTTACAGTTTTCAAAAATCCATTATTTACCCTGAATAATATGATTAATTCATACAAATTAGATAAGGTTAATTGGTTAGATAATTTAATTCATAATATTGCTGTTTTTGATAATCCAGAATATTATTATGATTATGATGTAACGTAGATCATTTTTTTGGCTTTAATTGTAGGTTCCTTTTTATTTTATTTTTATTTTTTTTTGCTTAAAATTAGGATTGATTAGTTTAAGGACTCAACTAATTAATTGAAATTTGACAACATAGTATTGGGAGGAGGTGAGATGATAGTAGGTTGGGGAAACCAACTCTAATAAGATCAAGTCTACTTGGTCTCTTTAGACTGGTGAAACCAGCCGAAGCTACCGATCCAAGACCCAAGCTAGTTAGACCAGAAAATGACCTAATTTAATTTGAAAATGAAATTTCATTAAAAGGCTTTGTCAAGGAAAGGGTGGATGATCCCATAAGGCTACGGCCAAAGAAGGCCTAGTGTCTCGCCAAGACCTGGAAGCCAATTTCTGAAATTCAAATTCAAATGATCTTTTGTCAAATTCGAATCTAACACAAATTTCAAATAATTATAGATTCTAATCTATTTTCAAAATTTCTATTTTTCAAACTTATTCTGTTTCAAAAATCACTTAATCAGTGTTCAAAATTTCTGCTTTCTAAACTTATTTTTTTATCAAATCTGTTTTCAAAATTAAATAACTTTTTTCAAAATAAATGAAAATTCCTTTTCAAAATTAATTTTTACCTTCAAACCTGTCTCACAAAGAACTTTTAAGGTTAACTGTTTGAAAATCCTAGATTGGGTGAGACAGGAAAATTAAGTTCAATTAAAATTTTTTTTATGTTGTGTTTTAATTCAGAGGATAATTCCAACATAGTCAAACATTGATTAACATAGTCAAAACATAGTCAACTGAGTCAAACATGGTCAAACCTAGTCAACACTAAGGTCTTAGATAAAGTCAGTCTATGTCGGATACAGGGGGAGTTCTTCTTAATGTTTTTTAGATTTCTCAAAATCCTTATGCTTTAAAACTTATTTTCATCTCAAAATAAGGCTTTCAAAAGTTGATTCAAAAACCTTAATATATTACTATCGCTTTGGAAAAATTATTATCATTTCAAATTTTTTAAACTGTGTTATTATTCCAAATTGAGTTTTCAAAAATTTATCTCCTTGAAAGTTATCATACTCAGAAGATTATTCAAAAGTGCTTCTTTTGATCTTGACAAACCCTAAAGACACAGAGGAAAGGTCCACTCCATGATCTTCAAGGACTCCTAGGATGTGTCAAATTAAGGGGGAGTCTAAGTCAAAAGAAAAACTTCAGAAAAAGTTTCTTTTTACTTATGTCTTTGTTAAACAGTTCTTTCTAATATGACTCAAACCTTAAGACTCAAAGGAAGAGTACTTGTGGTCAACAAGCTTCCCAGGACTGAGTCAAGTTTAAGGGGAGGTCAAAATTAAAGGAATTATTTAATAACATGCTTTATTTCAAACTCCTGTAAAAATCTAAGTTTTTCAAAATACTATTTGTTAGAATTTGTGTGACTTATGAAATTGTTTTCGAAATAACATTTACTTAGGTTGGAAAATTTCCAAGACACTTAGGAAATGTTCTTGTAGTCAACAAGGTTTCCTAGGATTGTGTCAGACTGGAAAAGAAACCTAGTCAAGTGAAATATTTTGTTTTAAAAAAAAAATCTAATACTTTTCTAAAAGTACGTATGTATTTCAAATCATAATTTATCTCAAAAGTACTTGAAATTTTTTTTCAAAACTCATAAGCTCTGATACACAATTTCTTCTCAAATCTTCTTTCAAAACATATTCCGTTATTGCTATATATCCAAGGGGAGAGATTGGAAAGAAGAGTGAGAATCAAAATTTTCAAATTTAAATTTTTTTTGTCTCTCTTCAAAAAGTATTAACTTCTTTTTCAAAATGTTTTAAGTACTTACTTAACTCTTTCAAAAACATATTAAGCACTTAATTCTTTTTCAAAAACATATTCTCCCAAGAACATTTTCCGACGCCTAATTTAACATGATTAAGTTAAATACTTAACTTTATCATGTTAAGTATTGAATAATATTTCTAAGTACTTAACAATTCTTTTCAAAAATCATTCTTTTCAAAAATCATTTCTAAGTACTTAAGTATTTAACGGGTATTTTTTTACTTAATTTTCTTAATCAAGTACTTGACACTTAATTTTCAAATTCTTCTAAAAAGTACTTGCTCCAAAGTTTAAAAACTTATTACGCCTGAAAAATCCTTTTCTTGAAAATTTTCTAAGCGTGAAAAATTTCTTGAAAAATTTTCTAAGTAAAGTTTCCTTTTCTAAAAGTTAAAATTTTTTGTGGAAACTTAGAAATTTTGCCTAAGTAAATTTTTTTTACCTTATAAAAAGTTGTAAATTTTTTTTAAGCCTGAAATTTTTTTTCATAATGGTAAATTATCTAAGTGTAAAAAGTTTTGAAAATGCTTTTACTCGATTCTTGAAAAATACTTTGTCAAAAACATAAAGCACTTAGAAAAACTCATAAATCCCTGTTAGATACCTTGTTCACCCATGCTTGTTTTTGATATATGTCAAAGGGGGAGGAAAGGTCAAAGTTAAGAGTTAAGTTAATTATTCAGGGGGAGAATGAGCATGAGAATTTTTTTTTCTCTCTCTCTTTTCACTGTTCAAATTACATTTGGGTTTATACTGTTACGAATTGATATGTTTTATTAGTCTTAACCTTTATGCTTAAACTGCTATCTTTTCCCTTAACTTTGAATTGTGTTGTCATA
Organism: Boesenbergia rotunda; assembly: GCA_024364735.1. Lineage (NCBI taxonomy): Eukaryota > Viridiplantae > Streptophyta > Magnoliopsida > Zingiberales > Zingiberaceae > Boesenbergia > Boesenbergia rotunda. The sequence continues at coordinate 23,503 of JAGFNQ010006678.1, forward strand.
ATCAAAAAGGGGGAGATTGTTGGTGCAGGAAGCACCAGATCGAACCATGTTTTGATATTGGCAAAGGATTCAAAGTTAAGGGTTATTTGTTGTCTAACAATGCTGCTTGAGAGTGCAGGAAACAAAGTCCTAGCGAAGGGCTGCTAGGCACCTGACGATGGGCTGTCAGGAAACCAAGTCCTGGCGAAGGGTTGCTGGGCGAAAACCAAGTCCTAGCGAAGGGATGCTAGGCACCTGACGATGGGCTGTCAGGAACTCAAGACCTGACGAAGGGTTGCTGGGCAAAAACTAAGTCCTGGCAAAGGGCTGCTGGGCGAAACTCAAGACCTGGCGAAGGGCTGCTGGGCAAAAACCAAGTCCTGGCGAAGGGCTGCTGGGCGAAACTCAAGACCTGGTGAAGGGCTGCCGGGCAAAAGTCCAACTGGAGGATCCGGTTGGCACCAGGTAAATTCTCCCGAGAGGAGTAGGTGAGGACGCGTTCCCCTTGAGGGAACATTAGGCGTCGGTTCGACCTAGGGCTCCATTTTGGAGACCAAAGTCAGAACCAAGACAGCTGAGGCTGTATAAATTAAATTAAATATTTGTTTTATTGTGTTTTGGACTAACCCTGGAAGCAGGACCGAAGGAACGTGTGTCTGCAACTCAGAATGCCTCAAGAGTTAAGCTGCTGCCGCGTCTGCACTGCGCACCCAGGGCGCCCCCGCTGTCCCGGGCGCCCCCAGCCACTCTTACGCAGGAGACTTCAGCGCTGCGGATAAGAGTTGGCCGAGTCAACCAGGGCGCCCCCAGCATCCAGGGCACTCCCGTCACCCCCGTCAAGACCTTATCCCGAGGTTTAAGGGATAAATCGTTGACTGCGCCTTGTGTGGATCTGCTGCCACGTGGGGGGGGGGGGCGCCCCCGTCGACCAGGGCGCCCCCAGGCACTATAAAAAGGGCCTCGACCCTCCTCTTCAGAACACTGCTTTCATTCAACGCATCCAAACGCTCTGACGACCGCGCTCTGCTCCGAAAACTTCCCGACTCAAGAACGAAGCGCCGTCAACCTCCCACTGCACCGAAACTCGATCTACACCGGGAGTTGGTAAAACAAAGTGTATATTTCTATTTACAGTAATTTTGTAATCTCACTCTGTAACCGTTTTGCGCACTATAGAATTTCCCAAAGTAAACGGTCAACGACCGTGGGCCTTGGAGTAGGAGTCGACCCAGGCTCCGAACCAAGTAAAACCTTGGTGTTTGCGTTGTTTGTTTTTATTCCGCCGCGCACTTATACGAACATTTTCCGATATTCACCCCCCCTCTATCGGTCTTTCTCGATCCAACATGACGTAGTCAACTTAGTGGGGACTGACACACATAGACCGTGTCCTGAACCAAGTGGGTATAAGATGGTGAAGGGAATGAGGCACGACTCATTATAGCTGCTGAAGGGTTTCGGAATTATTTCTGAGGTCAACCGTTGATCTTTCGATTAATTGGGGGTCATGATGTACTACTAGGTGCCATCATGATCGTTCTATAATTGGTTCATTATAGATGGCCAACATAAATCGAAAGCCTATTTAGTCACACGCACTACGAGTAACCGAGGGATTTAAAACGAGTTGAAAATTAGATTTTCCGATCAAGAGAAATAAGTCGAATCTAAATTTATCAGAGGCGCATGGGAAGCTTAAAATGGCTAAGTCTTTTGAAGGCTTATCGGGCGAATTAAATGAGTTTAATTCGCGAGAGATTTGGTTTGATGTGGCCGGCCAAAGAGGGTGCCCACCCTCTTTGGTTTGGCCGGCCACCACAAGGAGAGAAACCAATTAATTTGGTTTAAATTATAAAATAAATCAAACGCGATTTATTTTATAAAATTATGAATAAATAAATTAATTTATTTAAAGAAATTTATATAAAGAAAATTATAGAAATTTATTCTTTTTATGGAAATTAAAATGAACCATGAATTGGTTTAATTTTAATTTATAAAATCAATTATGAATTGATTTTTCCATGATAAGAAAATTTTATATAAATTTTATTCCATAATTAAAAGGAGAGATATATTTGTTTTATTATAAAGTTAGTTATAATAAAACTTGGTATATTCTTATGAAAATTTATTCCGTTAATTCCGTTAAAAGGGAGACTTGGCAATGGAGAGGCTACTATATAAAGGAACCAAAGGCAAGCCTTGAATTCCAATTAATCAAGAGATTAAGAAGCTCTCTCTCTCTCTCTCTTATTCTCTCTCTCTCTCTAGGGCCGGTGCCCCTTCTCTCTCTAGGGTCGGCGCCCTTTCTCCCTCTAGTGCCGGCGCCACCTTCCCTAGCCGTGAGCCACCACCAAGACGAAGCGGGTCGCGACTCCTTCCTTCCTTCGCGGAATCTTGATTCCGTTACTTGGTGGTTAGTTTCTATATTTCTTTCTTGATATTCTAGTTGTGTCTTTAGAGAATCTAGTAGTTCTCGTCGGCACAAAACTCGTGGCTTTGCGATGTCATCCCGAAGATAACTCGGCGTGGACGCGAATAGAGGCGGAGCTTCTAAGGGACGCTACGGTTGGATCTCGTCCCTTACTTCGAGTTACGCAAGGTACTAAGTAAATTAGTTTACTTTTCGCAAAATTTTAATTTATGATTATGTCTCCACACCTTAAGGTTGCATGCTAGATACATGGTTAAAATAATTTAAGAAATTATTTATGCTAAAACCTTCCGCTGCACATAATTAAATTTTAAAATTACGAACCCGTATCCGTATCAACATGCACCCGGTCCCAATAATTGTAGCAGCTATTATATAGCAGTTATATTATTATGATATTAGTTTTTAAAAATTAAATCATAATAATTGTTAAATGTAATTAAAGAAAAGACTATATATATATATATATTGTTGGTGCAGAAAGCACCCAAGTCAAACCTAGGTTTTGATATTGACAAAAGGGTTCAAAAGTTAAGGGTTAGTCGTTGTCTAACAAGTTTCTTGAGTTTACAGGAAAAGCCCTAGCGAAGGAATGCTAGGCACTGGCGAAGGACTGCCAGACAGGAAAAGACCTAGCAAAGGGCTGCTAGGCTCTGGCGAAGGACTGCCAGAATGGACAAGCCCTAGCAAAGGAATGCTAGGCACTGGCGAAGGACTGCCAGACAGGAAAAGCCCTAGCGAAGGGCTGCTAGGCACCAAGCGAAGGGAAGCTTGGCAACTCAAGACCTAGCGAAGGACTGCCGGGCAAAAGTCCAACTGGAGGAACCGGTTGGCATCAGGTAAATTCTCCCGAGAGGAGTAGGTGAGGACGCGTTCCCCTAGAGGGAACATTAGGCGTCGGTTCGACCTAGGGCTCCATTTTGGAGACCCAAAGTCAGAACCAAGACAGCCAAGGCTGTGTAAGATTAACTTATTAATTGCTATTTTGGACTAACCCTGGATGCAGGACCGAAGGACTGTGTTTCTGCAGCTCAGAGAGCCTCAAAGGAGTGAGGCAGCAGCTGAGCAGGGCGCCCCGGATGTTTCGGGCGCCCCAGAGTCAACCCAAAGTCAGCAGAGCAAGTAAACGCCCCGACAGCAGCACATTTGGGGGCGCCCCGGATGTTTCGGGCGCCCCGCCCGCATCGGGCGCCCCGCCCGCATCGGGCGCCCCGCGTGTCGCGGGCGCCCACTGTGCCACGCCACTGGCAGCTGCAGTGGCTCACCCTCGCGAAGAAGATGAAGCCTTGACCGGTCAACCCGGGCGCCCCGCGCGCGTCGGGCGCCTCAGTCAACTGTTATCCCGAAGTCGAAGCGATCAGTCACGACCGAGAGCACGCCGGATCACAAGCCACGTGGGGGGGGGGGGGGGGGCGCCCCGAGCATCCCGGGCGCCCCCAGCCCTATATAAAGGACCCTCGACCCTCTTCTTCAGTAATCAATTCTTCAGACACTTCCACGCTCTTCTGCTCTCGTACTTTGCTCCAGATACTTCCCAACTCGAGCCGACGACGTCCCGCTGCCCCGAAATCTTCGATCTACTCCGGACGTCGGTAAAAGAAGAGCATACTTCTTATTGTATAAGTTTACTGCACTTATTCTGTATTCAATAATTGTAAACTGGTTTACGAACTTATAGAATTGCCCGCAGAAAACGGTCAACGACCGTGGGCCTTGGAGTAGGAGTCGACCCAGGCTCCGAACCAAGTAAAAATCTTGGTGTTCGCATTGTCTGATTTTAATTATTCCGCTACGCAATTGCTCTTTACGAAATCCGAACGATTTGTGACATTCACCCCCCCCTCTATCGCATCTCTCGATCCAACATATATATCGACTGATTCACTTATGGCTAACTTGACTATTACTATCCAATCACACCGTGTGACATACTTGCCTATCTTGTATAATTTATCAGTTATATATTGATCCTGTCGCGAAGCGGGGTGGCGATATGTCGGGCCGGATAATATCCCGGGTGGAACGAGCTGGTGATGTGGTAGCGAGCCGGCCGCTCTCCGGCGAGGCTCTGCAAAATAGCGATCGTTAGTAGACCCGTCGGGGATTTCCCCGGTCAAGCACTCCGACGGTCAAGTTAGTATCCGCAGGTATAATAGTGGAACTGAATCGAAATGAGGCAGGAGGCAAGAAAGCTTTTGCGCGCGTAAGGACATACCTGCGGTGGGAGGAGTGCGAAGTTTATATAGACGGGGGAACTGACAACCCTTGTACGTGTTGACAAGACAGGGGTGATAACTATCAGCTCGTAGGGAGCACTTAGGGGTGGTGCGACATGGCGCGGGGTGCTTGAGCAGTACGAGAGTACTGGCTGGCCGGACTGACCGCGATAAGTGTCAGAAGTGAGTGAGATGGTGAGTGAGATGTGTGGAACCCTGTTCGCAGGATCGTACCCTGAATATAATGATATAGGGGGTGAAGAGGCGACATAGCCTGTACCCCAAAAGCTGATTGACGGGTCCACATGTCGAGGACCGAGTCAGGTAGTAGCCATGGAGCGTGGGCAGCTACACGTCCGACTAGTAGAATAGGAGCGCAGGGTACGTCCTGAATCAGGGGTCGGCTGAGTGATGTTTGTCTGATTCCAGTAGGTATCCAACTCTTGTGACGAGATTGGGGCGGGGATCATCCCGAGTCTGGCTGCGGCGCTCGACCTAGGTCTAGGTCGGGGAATGATTTGGGAGTGTGGGCGACCGTGCGTCCGATTGGATGAAGGGCTGGGAATCGGCCCAACCGACTCCCCTCGCGGCCAGCTAAACACCGTCCCCAGGGGCTCCTGGGTTCGGGCATTTACCTGGGAATACCTTTGCTGACCTGTCTACTAAAACTTCCTTGCGCCAAGCTGGCTGGCGGGCCAGGCCTGTGAACCTACCCGTAGGCAAGGCCGGGATCACAAGCGTCCCCCTCGAGTCTAGTCGAAGGAGGCGGTGAGTCCGACTGATTGGACTATCGCCTGCTGAAGTAAGCCTGGCGCGCCGGTACATCCTGGTCCCCTCTCGGGGCTTTTTGGCGAACTTGTCAGTGCCTAGGGATCCCGGTCGGCCAGCGACGTCACGTCATTCGTCTTTTCTCCTTCTGTTGCATGGTATCTCTAAGCAGGTTGAAATCTCCGACATTAATGCTCTCGGCTGAGGACTATTCCACGTGTCCTCCCCCCGTTCCTTCTTCGAGCAATGAGGCGTTCGCCATTTAAAGGATGGAGTTGGGCGCGAGGCGCTTCGTTTCATGGGCCCCTCTGGGCCCTATCGGGCGGTTGCTGTTAACCGTCGCCTCTGCTATGGCCCACCATCGGGCGGTTCTGATAGACCCTGCTACTGTATAAACAGGTTTTTACCACCGCCTCTTCATCTTTCGCACTGGTGTACTGCGTTTCCACCTCCGGCTAGGGTTACGGCGGAACCTCGGGTCCTCGCTTTCTTCTCCGGCGACCCCTTCGCTGGTTAGGTTTCCTTCTTTATTTTGTTCCGTATGGCCTCTTTGTCTCGCGACCCGGACCCTTGGTATGTTACGGCAAGGTCTACCCTCCACTCTGGTCGGCTCGTTCGGGGTGCTATCTGACATCCCCCATCCTTCTCACCTAGAGGGGGTCACGGGTTCTCGCTCGATATATCTCATCCTACCTTCACGGGCAGACCCTCATGCTGCCTACGAGGTTTCCGACTCTGACCCGCTAGGGTCTGCTCGAGTGGTTTATCTGCATGCCCCCTTGAGCGACCACCTATATCAAGGTCTGCGGGCATTTGAACATCAAGACCCCGTCGCCAGAATTAATAGCCTCGTGGAGGATACTTGTCAGGCATGTTTCTCTGATAGCTCTTGCTTGCTTAGCTTTTTCCTGGCTAACCCTTCGTCTTCTTTGCAGTTAACCGGTGCATTATATGACATCGGCGTTTCCTTTACCGCCCAGACTCAGTCCCTCTGTCGATCAGAATCTCGGAGGGAGGTGCTAGAAGCTCAGCTCCGCTACACGCAGCTGCAACCAGGCGAGGAAGCCTAGAATATGCTACGGTCTGAGAACGCGGCTCTTCATGGGCGTGTTGCTGACGCCGAGGCGCAGCTTCAACAACATCTGGTGGAGCTGGGCATGGCCCGGGCCTCTGCTGCACAGATGCGGCAGCAAATTGCTTACCTGGAACGAAGCGAGCGTCAGGCTCGGACTCGGGAGCTACATGCCGGTTCGGAGCTGGCCAAGGCTAAGGCGGATCTCCAGGAGATCGCCTAGTCGGCTGCTACGCTGCACGCCAATCTGAAGGTTAAGGAGAAGGAACTAGCCGCCTGCCAAAGCAACCTCTCAAGAGTGCGCGAGCGTTACGATGTTCTGGAGGCCGAGCTGTAGGTAACCCGCCAGGGGCGTGAGAAGATGCAGGGGCGCGCCCCGTCTCAACCTTCTACGCCTAAACCGTAGGTTCACGCTGCTTTTTTCTACTTTCTTGTGTAGGCAGAGGCCAAGTTGTTTGTGATGAATGCTATTTTCCCTTTCCACCGTCCTCGTTCTCGTATATCTATGCCCATGTGTGTTTGGTACTGGACTGTAAGTGACCCAAATGGGAGGAGGGGTGCTTGTCCACTCTTTTCTTGGGAGTGAGCGCCTGCCATGTCAGGGTCGTTGTGTATCGGGCACCGTAGGTGATGTTTCCCTTAATGGCCCCGACTTGGGCGAGCCTAGAGGAGATCCCAGGTCCGTTGCGATCCCTTGACCCAGCTGGGAGTGGGATGAAGCGCACTTGAGCGAGAAGCTAGGTTATCATAGTCATGAAGACCTAATCGCCCTTAGCCCGCAGGAGGGCGAGGAGTGTGGTTTAGATAATACCTTTGAATCGAGGATCGAGCTAGGGGCTAACCCTGCTTTCGTCGAGTTCGCCAGGCAAGAATGAGAATGCCTGATTGAACCTTCCGGGGGTGAGAATCACCGCGTGTTTGGCCGAGAGTCGATCCGAGGGAGAGGCTCGCTCGGGGCGAGAGGATGGCCACTCGGTCGGGGGATCTCTCCGGCAGCGCGTGCCGCCACGTGCCCGACTGAGAGCCGACCCGAGGGAGAGGCTCACCCGGGGCGAGAGGATGGCCATTCGGTCGGGGGATCTCTCCGGGAGCGCGTTCCGCCACGCGCTCGACTGAAAGCCGATCCAAGGGAGAGGCTCGCACGAGGCGAGAGGATGGCCACTCGGTTGGGGGATCTCTCCAGGAGCGCGTGCCGCCACGCGCTCCGACAGAGAGCCGATCCGAGGGAGAGGCTCGCTCGAGGCGAGAGGATGGCCATTCGATCGGGGGATCTCTTCGGAAGTGCGTGCCGCCACGCGCCCGACTAGGAGCCGATCCGAGGGAGAGCCTCGCTCGAAAATGAAGAGTAAGCTTCCCGGTCGTCGAAGAAATCTCAGGGAGCGTGGAACGCCACGCGTCAATTGAGAGCCGCGCCGAGGCTTCCCGGTCGTCAAAGACATCTCAGGGAGCGTGGAACACCACGCGTCGCCTAAGAGCCGCGCCAAGGCTTCCCGGTCATCGAAAACATCTCAGGGAGCGTGGAACGCCACGCGTCGCCTGAGAGCCGCACCGAGGCTCCCCGGTCGACGGAGACATCTCAGGGAGCGTGGAACGCCACGCGTCGCCTGAGAGCCGCGCCGAGGCTTCCCGGTCGTCGGAGACATCTCAGGAAGCGTGGAACGCCACGCGTCGCCTGAGAGTCGCGTCGAGGCATCCCGGTCGTCGGAGACAACTCAGGGAGCGTGGAACGCCACGCGTCGCCAGAGAGCTGCGGCGAGGCTTCCCAGTCGTCGGAGACAACTCAGGGAGCATGGAACGCAACGCGTCGCCTGAGAGCCGCGTCGAGGCTTCCTGGTCATCGAAGACATCTCAGGGAGAGTGGAACGGTACGTGTCGCCTGAGAGCCGCGCCGAGGCTTCCCGGTCGTCGGAGACATCTCAGGGAGCGTGGAACGCCACGCGTCGCCTGAGAGCCGCGTCGAGGCTTCCCGGTCGTCGGAGACATCTCAAGGAGCGTGAACGCCACGCGTCGCCTGAGAGCCGCGCCGAGGCTTCTCAGTCGTCGGAGACATCTCAGGGAGCGTGGAACGTCACGCGTCGCCTGAAAGCCGCGCCGAGGCTTCTCGGTCATCGGAGACATCTCAGGGAGCGTGGAACGCCATGCGTCGCCTGAGAGACGCGCCGAGGCTTCCCGGTCGTCGGAGACATCTCAGGGAATGTGAAACGCCACACGTCGCCTGAGAGCCGCACCAAGGTTCCCCGGTCGTCGGAGACATCTCTGGGAGCGTGGAACGCCACGCGCTGCCTAAGAGCCGCACCGAGGCTTCCCGGTCGTCAGAGACATCTCAGGGAGCGTGGAACGCCACGCGTCGCCTGAGAGCCGCGCCGAGGCTTCCCGGTCATCGGAGACATCTCAGGGAGCATGGAACGCCATGTGTCGCCTGAGAGCCGCGCAGAGGCTTCCCGGTCGTCGGAGATATCTCAGGGAGCGTGGAACGCCACGCGTCGCCTGAGAGCCGCGCCGAGGCTTCCCAGTCGTCGGAGACATCTGAGCGAGCGTGGAACGCCACGCGTCGCCTGAGAGCCGCGTCGAGGCTTCCTGGTCGTTGGAGACATTTCAGAGAGCGTGGAACGCCACGCATCGCCTGAGAGTCGCGCTGAGGCTCCCCGGTCATCAGAGACATCTCAGGGAGCGTGGAACGCCACGCGTCGCCTGAGAGCCGCGTCGAGGCTTCCCGATCGTCGGAGACTTCTCAGGGAGAGTGGAACGCCACGCGTCGCCTGAGAGCCACGCCGAGGCTTCCCGGTCGAAGGAGACATCTCAGGGAGCGTGGAATGCCACGCGTCGCCTGAAAGCCGCGCCGAGGGATAGTGAGAGCGGGTCTCGATTTATAATGCGCGCACGTCCAGCCGCTGGCCTTTGAGAGGATTGGGACTTTCCTGGGTGAGAGCTCTCTTGCACAGGGCCTTTCCTGCTCCTTTTGCTCCCGCTTTCCTCTGTTTAGACTACCCTCATTCGGCAAGAGTCGGAAGCTTTCCTTGGCCGGGGTCTGCCCCATGAGTTTCGACCGCGGGGCGCGGGTGGAGGAAAGGGGCTATCATATCCTTCGGGAGTGCTCCAAACCTGGTTAGGCTCTCCCATCTCCGCTTCTGATCAGGCTGCTGGTGTCCCTCCTTCTAGCGCCAAATTTAATACTGTCGCGAAGCGGGGTGGCGATACGCCGAGCCGGATAATATCCCGGGTGGCACGAGCTAGTGAGGTGGCAGCGAGTCGGCCGTGCTCCGACGAGGCTCTGCAAAACAGCGACCGTTAGTCGACCTGTCGGGGATTTTCCCGGTCAGGCACTCCGACGGTCAAGTCAGTATCCGCAGGAAAAATAGTGGAACTGAATCGAAATGAGGCAGGAGGCAAGAAAGCTTCCGCGCGCGTAAGGACATACCTGCGGTGGGAGGAGTGCGAAGTTTATATAGCCGGGGGAGCTGACAACCCTTGTACGTGTTGACAAGACAGGGGTGATAACTGTCAGCACGTAGGGAACACTTAGGGGTGGCGCGGCATGACGCGGGGTGCTCGAGCAGTACGAGAGTACTGGCTGGGTGGACTGACCGCGATAAGTGTCAGAAGTGAGTGAGATGTGCGGAACCCCGTTAACAAGATCGTACCCTGTATACGATGATATAGGGGGTGAAGAGGCGACATAGCTTGTACCCCAAAAGCCGACTGACGGGTCCGCATGCCGTGGGCCGAGTCAGGTAGTAGCCAGGGAGCGTGGGCAACCACGTGTCCGACTGGTAGAATAGGAGCGCACGGTACGTCCTGAATCAGGGGTCAGCTGAGTGATGTATGTCTGATTCCAGTAGGTATCCAACTCTTGTGACGAGATGGGGGTGGGGATCATCCCGAGTCCGGCTGCGGTGCTCGACCTAGGTCTAGGTCGGGGAATGATTTGGGAGTGTGGGCGACCGTGCGTCCGATTGGATGAAGGGCTAGGAATCGACCCGACCGACTCCCCTGGCGAACAGCTAAACACCGTCCCCAGGGGCTCCTGGGTTCGGGCATGTACCTGGGAATACTTTTGCTGACCTGTCTACTAAACCTTCCTGGCGCCAGGCTGGCTGGCGGGCTCGGCCTGTGAACCTTCCCTGCGGACCGCGTGAGCGACAACGCCTGATCGGTGCTGTGACTGATCAAGCACTGCCTGATCGGTCACGAAGAGGCTCGACGAGTCCTCCGATCGTACGGGCGGCCTTCGGCCGCCGCCCCCGAACAAAACTATAACTCAGGGGGTGAGTGATGAACCCTAGGGGGCAGGGTGAACCTGTTGGGGTACGGTGATCAGTCACGGAGAGGCTCGGCAAGTCCTCCGATCGTACCGGCGGCCTTCGGCCACCGCCCCCGAACAAAACTATAAACCAGGGGGTGAGCGATGAACCCTAGGGGGCAGGGTGAACCCGTTGGGGTACGGTGATCGGTCACGGAGAGGCTCGGCGAGTCCTCCGATCATACCGGCGGCCTTTGGCGGCCGCCCTCGAACAAAATTATAACCCAGGGGTTGAGCGATGAACCCTAGGGGGTAGGGTGAACCCGTCGGGGTACGGTGATTGGTTACGGAGAGGTTCGGCGAGTCCTCCGATCGTACCTGCGGCCTTCAGCCGCCTCCCCCGAACAAAACTATAACCCAGGGGGTGAGCGATGAACCCTAGGGGTAGAGTGAACCCGTCGGGGTACGGTGATCGGTCACGGAAAGGCTTGGCGAGTCCTCCGATTGTACCGGCGGCCTTTGGCCGCCCCCGAACAAAACTATAACCCAGGGGGTGAGCAATGAACCCTAGGGGTAGGGTGAACCCGTCGAGGTACGCTCTCGAGCCTCTCCGTACCGATCAGGAAATGGCTGATCGGTCATGGGACCGATTAGGAATTGCCCTGATCGGTCACCGGACGGATCAGGCCAACGCCTGATCGGTCCCGTGACTGATCAGGCTCGGTCCGCACGCGGTCCGCAACACGCGGTCCGCAACACACGGTCCACACGCAGTCCGCAGCATGCGGTCCGCAGCATAGCATATATATATATATATATATATATATACATATATATATGAATGTTCTGTTGCGGACCGCGAGTTGCGGACTGCGTGCGGACTGGCGCCTGATCGGTCACCTGACCGATCAGGCACACGACCTGCGACTTCTCGACACCAACGGCGGTCTTCGGCCGCTGCACCCAAACAAAACTATAACCCAGGAGGGTGCGATGAACCATAGGGGTAGGGTGAACCCGTCGGGGACGCTCCCGAGCCTCCGGTGGCCCATCAGGCACACGACCTGTGACTTTCGACACCAACGGCATCCTTCGACCGCCGCCCCCGAACAAAACTATAACCCAGGGGGATGCGATGAACCCTAGGGGGTAGGGTGAACCCGTCGGGACGCTCTCGAGCCTCCGGTGATCGATCAAGTACCTACCTGATCAGTCACCAGATCGATCAGGGGATCAGTCCGCAACTGATCAAATCCATATATATATATATATATATATATATATATATATATATATATATATATATATATATATATATATATATATATATTTCGATCGACTGATTCACTTATGGCTAACTTGACTATTACTATCCAGCCACACCGTGTGACTTACTTGACCGACATGTGTAATTTATCAGTTATCCATTCTACCCTCTTATGACATTTGGTGAAGCGTGATTAGTGCTTATAAGTTTGACGCTCGTTCAATTTGAATCAGCCCCACCGTACGATTTATTAGGCTTGCTTTCTTATATTACTGGGTCCATGTTGCCCTCTTACGTTCTTTTGAGTTTGATGATCTCAAGGATGGCAAAAATTGGGAAGTCAGTCATTTTATTGAGCAAAACTTGCATCCAATTGAAATAAAAAAACTTCTCTTCCTTTTACATCAATCGTGTTTAAATAGCCTAAAAAAGAAAAAGTCACACCGTAAAAGTTGAAACAGAAAAAGAAAAAGTAAAAAAAAAACTCATGCTAAAAAATAGATAAATTCTAAATAAATTTTTAGCAAACAAAAATTAATCTTAAAAATTTTAAACGGACTAAAAATTCTAAAATTCTAAATGATAAAATTATCTAAAATATCAAAAAAAACTCAAAAATTATTAAAAAGACTAATTTACTAAAATTAATAAAAAAAAATCATAGAATGCTCTTGTATCAGACGCCCATGGTTGAAAAAAACTCATCCTTAAGTTTAGGTAGTGTTAGGCCGTAGTCCGAGAGGAAAATCATTCGGTACCAAATCTGCAAAATTCCTTTGCTCTTATCCTCAAATTCATCTGCTTCATCTCGGGCAGGATACCCCTATTTGTAAGATAACATTGTCATAAAGTACCATGTGAATTTCTTTCTAATCATAGATTGTCTTGCTAATTGACTCGATATCGTCTTTGTCGTAAATTGGATCACCGACAATTTCGATCTTGTCATTCATTTCTTTCTCAAGAAAAATTTTATCCAAATTAAAATAAGAGAATGTATGACCTTGATCTCGGGCACTACGATCATAGTGTAAAACTTCCTTAGTCGGAACATATCTTCCACGACCTTGACCACATACCTCACTATCTTCAAGATCTTGCACTGTTATCATCTTGAGTGCTATAATTACGGTGTGAGACTTCTTCACCCGGAACCTACCTGTCATGACTACGATCATGACCACGACGATCCTCCATTGTATCTTAATGAGTTTTGATACCAACTGGTGTCGGGTAGAATAACAATTACCCTGTGGGCTATTGAATCCGTTAATCCGTACACGAATATCGGAAACAATTTTCTACCTATGATTTGAAAAGGAATACCAGGAAATAGAAAAATAAACGACACTATCGAAAATATTATTAATAAAAAAACTTCTCTCCCTTTTATGTCAACCCTAACGTGTGTTTTAATAGCTTAAGAAATAAAAAAAAGTCACAACAAAAATGTTTTAGCAAAGAAAAAGTAATCTAAAAAAAAGTAAAAGATAAACTAATCCTTAGAAAACAGATAAACTTTAAATAAATTTTTAGTAAAGAAAACTAATCTTAACAATTTTAAATAGACTAAAAATCCTAAAATTTACAAAAATATCTAAAGAGCAATGATAGGCAGAGTGAAAATAGAAAAGTGAAAAGTATAGTGAATGATGTGGTATGACGTGATACTTTACATGCACACGCCCGATTATCGCTTGAACGCCATCGGCGACCTTCGACCGCCGCCCCGAATCAAACTATACCCTAGGGCCTAGGGGGCACGATGAACCCGTCGGAGATCGCTGCATACAAGGTGTCACGTCATTTACTATGTTTTTCACTCTCCCAATCATTTTTCATATCTAAAATACCAAAAAAAAAATTCAAAAATTATTAAAAAGACTAATTTACTAAAATTAATAAAAAAAAATCATTAAATGCACCTGCATCACACAATAACCTTTTATATAGAGAAAATCAAATACTAATAAAATATTTTATATATGTTAGAAATTGATTCTAAAACTTTTTAGAATGGTATGTTCAAATATATTCATTGGTAAGCATTGTTTCATTATAATTTACGAATGAGAATTGATTTGCAAAAGTTTCATGTGGGTATTTTGGTAAAAAATGTTTTTTTAATCCGATTTTGGCTTAAGTCAAAATGGTGGAATGTGAGGAATCCTCCATACCACCATCACTATGGTGGGTGAAATCAAAATTAAATTTTATACATTAGAGTTCTTGAGAAAAAGGTCAAAGGTTTGATAATATATATTATAATTTAAAGCATTATCATAAAGATTAATACATCTATGCAATGATAAAATATGTCTTACTGGTCATGAATTAGAATCGTAAAATTAATACATGATAAAACTATATGCAATAAATTCCTCCTCAAAATCTTGCATTAAGAGTTTCATGCACTAAATTTTTTTTAATATATATATATATATATATATATATATATATATATATATATATATATATATATATATATATATTTCAAATTTAGTATAATTTTAAAAATTATAAAATCGAGCACGATAGATGTCTTTCAAATTAAAATATAGCATCCATCAAACATACAATCCAATTGTTGTTAAAATGATAATGAGACGTTTGCCTACCATTTAAGTTGCACACTAAACTTCCTATATGACACTGGTCCAATTTGAGATAGATTTGTCAAATTGTAGGTTTTAGCAAACCTAACACAACCAACATAAATATTGATGGAATCCTTCCCCGAGCTCAAGCCTCTCCCTTCGATCCTCCCTTACTACAGCATCGTCCGCCTTCCAACCAAGTTAGGGACCTTACACATCAACACACATCCTACAATGGCCAAGTCAGTGCTAGACTAAGAAGAGAAGTTAAGAGAGAAGAGAAGTCTTTACTCATTGATCATGGCCTAGCTTATGTGTAGCTTGGCGGGCCAGCCTGGCGCCACGTCAGGATGGGTCGAGGCCAGGGTCCCAGCAAGCCGAGTCGTCCAAGCCAGCGACCGGGCGGATACAGCCTGACCCAACCCACCCGGGAATATCGAGAGCCCGACCCCGACTGATATACACACGACGCTAAGGAACAACGGCTGCCAAGAAAGGGAACTCCCGAGCCCCCTGATCGCCCGACCTTGGGTTGGGTCGTGGCAGTCGAGGCCAAGTGCTCCCTGACTCGAAAGTAATGGCCGC
Source organism: Boesenbergia rotunda (assembly GCA_024364735.1). NCBI lineage: Eukaryota > Viridiplantae > Streptophyta > Magnoliopsida > Zingiberales > Zingiberaceae > Boesenbergia > Boesenbergia rotunda. Next base: position 38,664 of record JAGFNQ010006678.1, read on the forward strand.
AGGGCCAGGGTTCACTCGGCGCAGCAGGTCGGTGCCCCCAGTCGGGGTTTGTCGCACCCCTTGGACACCTACACTCTGACATGACACTAACAGAAGTGGTACGGGAGTCGGCGTAAGATTGGCACCGTTCGTGCCCAAATCGCAAGTATCCCGCTGACACGATGATCCTCCTGCCATACAATCGTACTCTGTACCACGGCAGCCTACGCTCGTATGAGACCGAGTGGAGCCAGGCGGCGCTCGCTACAGGCTGACAGCGCCCCTTGCCTTATTCGGGTATGCGACACCTTACCTTGTCACCGTAAGCCACACCTTGCCTTGCTCCCACATACGACAAAAGGTGGCAGGTAGGGCAGAAGCTGTCAGCTCCCTCGGCTATATAAGTCCCTCCGCTCTCCTCTTCACAGGTACGCGCGCGATAGTGTTTTCTCTATTGTTCCATTGCTCTTGCTCTCTTCTCTCGCGGAGACTGACTTGACCGTCAGAGGGCCTTGTCAGGGACTTTTCCTGGCGGGTTGCTAACGGTCACATTTTTGCAGGTCGGAGCCAACATCAGTGGTACTCGGTTCACTTCACTCTTGGGAGTCCACCTCACTCTACGACAAGATCATATTTGGCACTAGAAGGAGGGACTTTTTTGCCTGATCGAGAGTGCATGATGGAAGATCCCAACCGAGTGACAGTGACGGTTACTCCCGAAGAGTACGAGCTCTTGTTGGCTGCTCGAGCTCCGAAGACCCCGCAAAGACCGGGGCAGGTCCGCAGCCCGGCTACGAGATTTGCTGAGCCCTTGGCACTCGGCCACTCAGGAGGTCGGGGACATTTTACCCGACCAGAAGGAGGGTCGATCCCTTTCCCTGCCGCCTTTTACAGAGCCCGGGATGACGAGGCTCACTCGCCTCCCGCCGAGGCATCGGCTTCTAGCCAGACGCACTGACCCCGCTTGGATAAGGGAAAGACCCTAGCCGACCCCGCCTCGCCATCCCTAGTGCCCTGCCCTTTCTCCCAGCAGATCCTCGAGGACCCGGTCCCCAAACACCTCCGGTTCTTCACCATACCAGAGTATGTTGGAACGACCGACCCTGAGGAGCATCAAATGAAGTCTGAAAGTGCAGCCCTGGTGCATCAGTATCCCGAGGGCGTGAAGTGTCGAGCTTTCCTGACGACGCTCTCGGGGCCAACTTGTTTGACCGACTCCCCAACGGGTCTGTGTCGAGCTTCGAGGAGCTTAGGAGGATATTCCTCCAACACTTCGCCAATAGCCGGAGGCATCACAAGACGAGCCTCAACCTGTTTGCACTGAAGCAGGGCCTGAAGTAGTCGCTCCGGGCCTACATCAAGAGATTCAATGGAGTGACACTAGACGTGTTGACCGCTACACTCGAGGTTCTGATCAGCGCCTTCTCCCAAAGACTGCAAGAGGGAGACTTCTTCCGCTCGCTGATCAGGAAGCTGCCGAAGGACTTCAACAGTCTGCTAGGGAAGGTTGTCAAGTACATCAATGTGGAGGAAGCGCAGGCCGCTTGGAAAAAGGAGTCGGCCAGCACGCCAACCCCGAATCCCACTCAGAACAGACGATCCCCGGGCAGGCTCATCCGTAGCCCTCGGGGAGTGATCGACCGGGTGGGAATTGTTGAGGCAATTAGCCCAAGAATGATCGGGAAGATCATGGTTTTGATGTGTGTGTGCCAATATGTTTAAGGTTAGGGTATTGTGTTGTATTTGATATGTGTAATTGAGTTTGCAGGACTTAGAGAATCACACATGGAGAATATATCCGAGGGACGAGAGCCGAGGGAGGAGAGCTCCAAGAGCAAGCCGAGGAGTGGACTTCAAGAGCACACGTGAAGGGTGGCATGGAGGCAAGCCAAGGAAGGCTTGTGTGCGCATCCGAGGGATGATAGCCAGAGGAAGAAGACTTAAAGGGGCAAGCCAAGGGAGCATACCTGAAGGCATACATGAAGGAGAGTGTTTTGAGTAATTGTAAGTGAGTGGAGAGGCTGGGCAGTCGACTGGTAGGAAGCCAGTCGACTGCCAAAACTCACAGAGAGTTTTCAGCCTCGGACCAGTCGACTGGCCCAGGGGCAGTCGACTGGTCACCCCCCAAAACTAGCTGTTGGCTAGCCGTTACCTGGCATTTATTGCTATGCCAGTCGACTGCCCCAGGGGCAGTCGACTGGTGCGGGTCTGGACAGCTTGCGATGTTGTCCTGTTCTCTTATAAAAAGGGGAATTTTGGCACGAGTACGGTACGGTTTTTTACTGTACCGAAGTGCTGTTCGTGCCCCGTGTGATCTGATCTTCCTCTCGTTCTTCATCGCATCTTGTAAAGAGGAAGAAGACATTCTTTGTAAAGGTTTCTCCACCTTGAAGGAGGGGTTCATAGTGGAGAGTGTGCAACCGCGTGGATCCTTGGATTAGTCACTCGTTCGGGTGGATACCAAGTAAAAATACTCTGAGTTAGCATTGTTCTTTGTCTTTCACATATTTTGTTTTGTATTGTGCTAACAATTTTGTAGAGAATTCGTCAAAGTGCTATTCACCCCCCTCTAACAACGCACGCGATCTATCAATTGGTATCAGAGTCGGTTCGCTTCGAGAGAACTCACCGTCGACCGGAGTACAAGAAAATGGCGTTTCAAGAGGGTTATAGTACTGCAAGGCCTCCATTCTTCGACGGGAACGACATCGCCTAATGGAAAGGTAGAATGCAATATTACTTGATGAATGATATTGAAAACTAGATAAGTGTTGTAAATGGATTTGATGCACCCGTCGACAAAAGTGGAGAGCCACTGCCAATGTGGACTTGGACGAAGGAAGTCATGAAGAAGGCGCAAGCCAACGCAAAGGCCACCACCACGCTTCAGTGCGGACTCTCAAAGGAACAACTCAACAAGGTGGGACCTTTCATGTAGCGACCCGCCTTCTCCTGCCTTAGACGGATCGTTACTTCTGTCTACTTCTCGACTCTAATGCACGACTAAAGAAAAAAATACGGAAATCTTTTTTTTTCTTTTTAATTTATCTAAGAATGATATTCTAACTTAAGTAGTCATGCATAATACCATGTCACACTCTCCTTCTCAAAAACTCCTAAGATGAAACTTATTGAAGCTTTTGAAACTTGCCTCACCCAACTCACACTTCGGGTATCAGTCGACTGATACTGCATCAGTCGACTGATACTGCATCAGTCGACTGATAGGCCTGAAATCAGGATTTCAGGTTTCGGCATTTGCTTCAAAGCTCCACCAAACCTATACTTTCGAGCCATATAGCACCATGACACCATTTCTATACTCTATGCCAGTTTTCAAATCAATTTAGCCAATCAAAACGGATCCATAAACTTGAAATTAGGACTTTTGCGGAAGAAAATAAACTATTCAAGTTATATGAACTTTAACAATGAAGTTTGTACCAATCTTGACTCCTATGTATTCATAACACCAAATACATGTTCTATAACCTTGCCAAAGCATTGTGAAATGTGAATGCAACTTTTCTAAACATATTTAAGAAGTAAAAACTTGATTCAAGGAGAAATTGATACTATCATGGCACATGCATCTATTTCTCTAACAAAGTATCAATATCTCTATTTACTCACATTTCTACTCATCCAATGCAATCATAAGAATATGTAGGCTAAAAGAAATAACATAGAATCTATACTCTAAGAAATTGAGTATGTAAAACTATCCAAAAACTTATATGTTCGCTAACTCCACAAAACAAGAACTTGAAATCTGAATAAACTATAACATTGTAGTTTAAATAGTTAAATTGTCTCGTCTCAAAGATCTCTCCAAAATCAGCCACCACACACACTTTTCTCAGCACCGCCTCGTCGCCTTCCTTCAGAATTGCTTGCCTTTACCTTTATCTGCAATAAGAGGAAATGCATCTAGTAAGCAAAAAGCTTAGTAAGTACTATCTAGCTCACAAAATCTCGAAATGTGCAAACATGCTTCTAGAACAATATGAAAATCATATGAGATACTAATATGCTTGAAAGAAAACTAAGAACATGTATAACTCTAAACATGCATACTCAAGCAATAATAAATCTTAATTTACTTTTCTTGGCTCAACTTGAAACTTTAGCTATTCTTTATCTTTTGAAAACTTTCTTAAACTTTAGAAAACTTTGCTAAAGCATATACTTGAAAATAATAATCACTTGGATCCACTGAAGACGTAAGTACCATCTCATATGCGCGTTCCCTAAAAGGTTGGGGTAGCGAGCCACCAATCCTAATAGAGCAGACCTTGGTCTACCAGGGCCAAGACCTTGGAATTGGACACCTAGATTTCTTTAACGACGCCCTTGGACGCCGGGTACTGGCCTTAGAAAATAAAATAGCTTTTCTTTCTTTTCTTTCTTATCTGTAAATGCCTTGGCATTTTCTCGAGCACCTTGCGTGCTAAAATCCCTAAGTCTTGACTTTTGGGGATTTCTTAAGGCCTTGGCCTTTTCTTTTCTTATCTTTATCTTTTCTTTTCTTTTCTCATAGCTTTTCTTGGACCCTAAACTCACATAGGGTACTTAATCAACATATATAAGCATATAATGAACTAATATCACATGCAAAAAACTCAAACAAAAAGGAAATATCTCTTTTAAAAACTTTTAAGGGAAATTCTTGCGGAAAAACCGCCTCTTACTGCAGGTGAGCAGTACTTACATTGATATCTTGGACTTACAACCAAGATTGACGTCTAGAGCTCGGGAGAAACTTGAGATCTCGGAGAATTCTTCGCGCCTACGTGTTCCTCTCGTCGCGGGGATCCCGAATATAGGAATATCTCTTGGAGGAGAGCTTTGGCCGGCCCTCTAGGGCTTGGTGTTGTTTCGCCCAAGAGAGGAGAGGGGAAGGGTCGCGCGGCTAGGGTGAGGAAGAGAGAAAATCAAAAAAATCCAATTTCCTCTCTTAACTTATCTATTTATATTTATGGAGCGGATTGACCTAACTATACCTTATCTATTGTTTCGCCCAATTTATTTAAACAAAACCAACCAGCCCAGCTGGTCACGCGCATGGTTCCTCTTCCGGTGGTCACGGGTTCGAACCCCTTGCTGCCCTTTAACGTTTTTCCTTTTTTAAATATACTAAACGGACTCGGAAAATTCCATAAAAATATCCATAAATTTGGAATAAATTCTAAGATATTTCTAAAATTAGTTCCGAGAATTTTCGGGCTATCTCTTTTAATAAACTACTAAACGGACTCGGAAAATTTCATAAAAATATTCTAAAAATTTCTAAAAATATTTAGAATATTTCTAAAACATTTCTAATTAATTCCAAGGACTTTATGAACTTAAAGTGGGAATTTTGGGGCGTTACAATCCCCCATACCTTATGAAAAGTTCGTCCTCAAACTTAGAATAATTCTGGATATCTTTCTCTCATGCTGTCCTCACGTTCCCAAGTAGCCTCCTCATGCTTTTGATTCTGCCAGATGACCTTCTCTAGTGGCACTTCTTTGTTTCTTAATCTTTTAACTGCTTTGTCCACTATCTGTGTCGGTCTACTCTCATAGCTAAGATCTTCTTGGATCTGTACTGACTGAAGCTGAATCACTTGGCTAGGGTCGTGAATACACTTCTTTAGCATGGAGACATGAAATGTACTATGGATAGCTGACATATCCTCTGGCAAGTCCAGCTCATAGGCTACCTTCCCAACTCTCTTTATAATCTTGTAGGGTCCTATGTAGCGAGGACTCAGTTTGCCCTTTTTGCCAAATCTCATCACTCCCTTCATCGGAGCGACCTTGAGAAATACTGAATCTCCAACTTGGAATTCAAGTGGCCTACGGCGTGTGTCAGCATAACTTTTCTGTCTACTCTGGGCAGTCTCAATCCTCTGGCGGATCGTCTGGATAGCCTGAGTGGTCTCCTCTATAAGCTCAGTCTGGCTGCCTAGTCCTAACTCCATCTCTTTATTTTCACCAGCATCTTGCCAACATATGGGTGATCTGCATTTTCTGTCATACAATGCCTCATAAGGTGCCATCCTAATGGTGGCCTGATAGCTATTGTTGTAGGCAAACTCAGCTAAGCACAGAAATTTGCACCAACTACCTTTAAAGTCCAACGCACAAGCCCTGAGCATGTCTTCTAAAATCTGATTTACTCTCTCTGTTTGTCCATCTGTCTGGGGATGGAAAGCTGTGCTGAACTGAAGTCTGGTGCCTAGGGCGTCCTGAACACACCTCCAAAAATGGGAGATGAACCGCCCATCTCTGTCAGAAACGATCGACTTCGGAACTCCGTGAAGCCTGATTACTTCCTTCACGTACAGCTGTGCTAACTGCTCTACCGAATGCGATAACTTGATGGCTAGGAAGTGGGCAGACTTGGTCAATCTATCCACTATCACCCAAATTGCATCGTGTCCATGGGTGGTTCTTGGAAGACCTGTGATAAAGTCCATGGATATTTCTTCCCACTTCCACTCTGGAATGGGAAGTGGCTGTAGAACTCCTCCTGGTCTCTGGTGTTCTGCTTTGACCCTCTGGCAGGTCAAGCAGGTACTGATATATCTGGCCACGTCTCGCTTGAGTCCAGACCACCAGAATCTTTTCTTTAAATCTTGATACATCTTGGTAGAACCAGGATGCATAGAGTATGGGGTACTGTGGGCCTCTTCTAGAATATTCTTTCTTAGTTCCTCATCATTGGGGACGCAAAGGCGGTCTCCAAAATAGAGGATGCCACTGTCTGATACTCGAAACTCTGAATTTTTTGCCTCTTGGATCCCCTGCTTGATCTTCTGGATCTCTGGGTCTTGATCTTGCTTTTCTTGTATATCTTTAAGCAGGGTTGACTCTAGGGTCAATGCAGAAAATTGTCCAACCATAACCTTGACTCCAAAATCTTTTATTTCTTTCTGAAGTGGTGGAGACAGTGATGATAGGGACATCAGTGCTGCACAAGATTTTCTGCTCAGTGCATCTGCCACTTTATTAGCTTTACCCGGGTGGTAGAGGATTTCACAGTCATAATCTTTAACCAACTCTAGCCACCTGCGCTGCCTCATATTCAGGTCCTTCTGAGTGAAGAAGTACTTCAAACTTTGATGGTCTGTGAAGATTCTGCACTGCACTCCATACAGGTAGTGTCT